>JARHVA010000571.1:1562500-1595000 GCA_037957365.1 Torreya grandis | reverse complement strand
ATCTTTCTTAACCACAATAGGAATATTATTTAATGTGTTATCCATCTGAGTGATCTATACTAAGTATGAACCTTGTGCTATGAGACATCACTCTTAAAACTTGATTAATGAACCTCAACAAGAGATATGAATAATTAATCTAAAGAGTTCTAAACTTTATTGACAATATTTTTTAGAGATAGGCCTTGTTTTGAGTCTTAACTATTCTAAATTTATGGGTCATTTATTAAAAATAATTTTCCTCTCAAAAGTTTATTATTTTCTCATTGATCTTCCAAAATAGATGTCTCTTAACTTATTCATCCCTTCATTAAATATTCCACATTGTTAGTTATATTAATAATTATTCTCATGCAAAATGTATACAATTCATCTCGTGTTATCAAACAATATTTTTTAATCATGGTGTTACAATCTTGCCTTTTATCTCCATTTAGTTTCCAGGATAATTTCATGCATGTGTAGGATAATCCCTGAATTGTTACATTGTGTAAACTACATTTCAATTATGAAGTGTTGGGAAGGTCATTTTATCCAATAGTTATTCATTGTGCTAATGAAATGACCAAGAGTCTGTGGATCCTGTGGAAAGTATGTCAATCTAAAATTTAGTAAGATAAAAATATGCATGTCACACTTTATTAGTGCATATAAATTTATTCCATTGGTGATTTTATTCTTTCCTTGTTATTATTAGTAGATATTGATGTATTAGAGAAGAAAATATATATTTTGACTTACTACTACAATAGGTCTGAATAAACTCATGTTAGAGATTGAACAATACTAAAGGTTTTCTATTATGAAACAAATGCATGAGTAGCATTTAAATTGAATACCAATTCTATTAAACATATATTTTAAGCTTAAATGTATCTTCTTGTTCCTTCCCCAAATTTGAGAATACCTCTTATGATTTCTACTTATTAAATTAGTTTGGTTAAATTAGTCAAGCTTGCTATCAACTTTTTATATTTTATTTTTAATATCATAATTCATGTAGATAATCTGTATTTTTAATATACTAATTCACATAATTTGAATATGTTATAATCTTGTTATGTTTTTTTTGCTTATGTAGTTTGCATTTTGATTGAATGTCTTAATTCACTTAGTGGTGTATTTTTGCAGGGGTACCTAAAAATGAATATGAGAAGGTAATTGGTGAAAACATGAAAGATGTAGAAGATCTTCATGCAAGGATGAGATGCGAGGGCATTGTGTGAGTAAAAGATCATGTTGGTGTTAAGTTCTCACTAGACCTACTAATAAATGGTTGTCACTAGGGAAAATTAGTTTTTGTTTGACCTTATTCAAAGTGCAAGGATAATCATTGAGAGGTTGGAAAGAAAGTAGATGATAAGAACAAGGTATTGGAAAAATTTACCATGGAGAGTGAGGAGTTACATCATACAAATCTTGCACTTAGGGGTGAGAAGTTGAAACTTGAAAAAAAGTATGCCACCCTTGATACTTCCTATATGTACACAAAATAACAATGCGACTATAGGGGAGAGATAATCAAGACTCTAAATATAAAGTATGATGGAATGATTTACATATATGAACAAGAGTTACAATATTGGAAGGTAGAGTGTGAGAACATGTGTGGGCAAGTTTGAGGGATGAGTCTAAGTACTAATGGATATTCGAGGAAGATATATGAGGTTTAGTTTTGAGGCATGCAGGATGGTAGTGTTTATATGAAATGGAGATCATTTACCAACCCCAATTGGAAAAAAATAAATGCACATTTGCTTTTTTGGCCAAAATGTTATGTTTAGTTATGGCATTTTATAGAAATCTTATCTAAACATTGACAAAGTGAAATAAAATAACTATAGATCTACTTAATATTAAACATTGATCATTAATTGATGTTTAATATAAAATGGAGTGATATGTTATTTTTTTAATGGAAAGATAAGATTCCCATTTATGTATTTGGTTTCTCTAGGGGTATTATTTACAACTTCTTTATAACTTAGTGTTTGTAATTCTTTTATGAGATTTTGTTTTATCATTTAGAGACCCTTAATATTATCATTAGTGTTTTTTAAATTATCAAAATAACATATAATGTGATAATTTTATATAAATTATATGAGATTACATGATACCTACTTGAGATGGGGTATATACAATTCTTGTAAAATCTAGAAAGTTATATTTAATCTGAAGAATGTTGGGAGGGTTATATGTAATTTATAGAAGATCTAAAATGTAATGAGATTTATGTAATTGTCATTTATAGACCCTTAATATTATCATTACTATAAATTAAAATATAAAATCAACATATAATGGTGCAAAAGACTCAAAAATTTCATATTTTATTAATTTTTTAAACTCACAATTTGGCCCAATTGTATTTGGATCCCTCCCAATTTTTTTCTAATCATTGTTTTTTAACAAATTGCCATAATTCCATATTTACAAATAATTTATTCTTGATTCCTAATATTCTTTAATTTTTTTATTTTTTGCAATTATTTTCAATTACATGCAATTCATGAATGCTCCACATCAATGATAATGTGAAGAATTAATTTGATGAGTCAATTTGTAGTGATTCCTTAAATTTATGTTCATAGAGATGTTATGTTTTTAGAGATAATAATATGGATGTTTTTAGTGATTCCTCAAGTTTATGTTAGTAGAGATGAGAATCTAGATGTTATGTTTTCTATTACACATGATTCAAATGTCAACACTTACATAATCTATTCCTCTTTAAAGAGGTGGTTGAAGATTTTGGTAATTAAATTAAGGGTGAAGATATTGTTGCTTAATTTTTTAATACCTTGTCAAATAAATATTATTATTTTATGAAATGTAATATTAAGGATAAGTTATATTTTAAACATGTTGGAGGTTGTCTAGCCTATTATTCTATAAATAACAATAATTGTTGAGACTTCAAAAAATCAAACAAAGTGAATATCATGCTTTTGTGGCCAAGTATAGGTTTAAGAGTAATCAAGTTCATCAAAAGAATAAAAATATTTAGGAGCAAGGAAGCAAGCCTCAAAATAGTAAAATACCAAATCAACAACAAAAACCTAAATTAAAATGTTGATATCATGACAAAAGAGGGCATCATGTTAGGGTTTGTCATAGAATAAAAAGATATATGGGAGAGTTGACACAATGAAGGAAAACAAATATCAAATTCCAAGTTAAAAATCAAAGTATAATATGTTTTTTGTTCCATTAACCAATTTAATTTCACTTAAGAATGATTGTGTAATATATTTGGGTACAAATCACCATATGTCTCATGGCGCTCATGCTTTTCTTGGTACAAACTCTCATGATGGTAAAATCTTGATGGACAATGATAATGATTTTTGTACAAGATATAAATTATGTTCCAAATTTGAAGAGTTACTTTCAATCACCCAAATAAATAATAGAATAAAAAGGATGAGTTAATTTTAATAATTATGTCACTTGGACACTCAAATTTCAAAACTTTATAGAACATGGCATCAAATGAGTTTGAGATTTGAGGAGATTGTGGCAATAAGGGTTTAGATGCTTAATTTTAATTTTTTTTACAGAACATGGATATAAATTAAATTTTTTAAAGGTTATTTGTACACCTTTTCACCAAAATATTACAAATAAAGTCAATGCCAATAAATAATTTAAAAAAGTACTAAAATTTTAACATAGCTCTGCATTCCAATCAATTGATTATAAGGCATGATCTTAGTACCAAATATTTATCATTATTTTTTTTAGGGTTAATAACATTAATTGACATATATATATTCGTGACCAAAACATTTACATTTTTTAGTATTTATCCCTGACTCGATCCACCTCTTCTATTTATTACATAGAATAAAACTTTATACTCAATCTTAGATCAAATATTAAATCGAATTTGGACTTAAATTAACTATGAACTCATACTTAGGACAACTTAATAATTCATTGATGGATAAATTCATAGGAGCTTCACATATAATTCTTATTTATTTTTCATTAAAACCTCTTTTCATCTTCAATTTAATTTTTTTTATAGTTTTAAACCATTGTCTTTGTGCCTTTTTAAATGTCAACACCATTGGACTAATATTTTACATAAGAATTTATAGATATTTAACAAAAATACCATTTCCATAAATTTAGAATGCATGGGAAACACCATTTCCATCTTCATCTTTAGATTCAATGTTACAAACTAGGGCAATAGGTAGAATAATGCTTAAACTATTGGACATTGTATCCAAAAAACAAAACCATGTAAACAAAAAACCAACCTAAGTTGGTAACTACTCACAAAATCATGAACCACAACATAAGCATATTAGAGGAAACTTTTACATTGTAGAATACTTAGCCATTGGTAGATGCAACCTTATGCATGTTGAGGTAAGGAATAATGTAGATAATAAATAAAATCTCTTTTGACCATTCAAGGGATGAAATAATTAATAATATTCATAAAAATATGTATAACTGTATCATTCCCACCGATGATATATTGTAAAGCTATCCATAAGAGTATAAACATTCGGATTATACCTGAATCATCATTGTTTGCTTCATAAATACAAAATTAAACAAGAAACATGAAACATATAAAACATAAGACATAAACTATTTACTTCAATAATTTACATCAATAAATTAAAAAAAAAAAACAAGAAACATATAACATATAAATCATTTTCATTGATCATCATTGTTTACTTCATAAACATGGAGTGATAAAATCTAAACTAGTTTAGTATTTTAATGTGGATTTATATCAAAAGAAAATAGAATTCCAAAAACTCCTAAAATTGTTTTCTAACCATTGAAAAATCTAGTTTTCAAGAACCAAAATTTTGAATTCAAGAATAATAACTCTTCAAAGACTCTACAAATATTTTCTACCCATTCAAAATCTAGTTTCCAAGAACTAAAACACGTGTTGTTATTTTGGATTGAAGAATACTATAACATGATAATACAATGATATATGAAGTCATGAAAGATATTTATGAGAATTTACTTGTAAGTGATGTTTGTGAGTGGTTTAGTATGCCATTTCTTATTGACTTTTATAGGGAAAAACCTATATCAAATTTAGATATTATTGAATTTAGAAGTTAATATAAATATGAAGAGGATAGTGAGAAATTGAATGTTATATCAATTGGAAACATATTAAAAAAACATGAATCACCTATTTAAATCAATGAAATATTTTTCGTCTTAGGTCTAATTTCAAAGATATTTTAATCACGTCAAAACCAAAATGCACAACCTTACATTGACTTCTCACTTTAAGCAACATAGGGACATAATTAAGCTGCATTATCTCCATCAATTATATTTATACAAGTGTAGCCTCTCTTATTATCTCTCTCATCAACTCCATATTAATTAAATTTTTAAAAGTGTAGCCTTGGAGTGAAAATGGAAATTTTAAAATTAACTGGATGGCATTGTAATATATACCTAATAATGCAACATCTCATATGTGTGACTCCACACCCATGTTGTACGAGTGCCACTACTATGAAAGGGGACATACAAGTATGGAATATACAAAGACTTAACCCATGATTGATTTCAATTATATCAAAATTTAAGTTCCTATAAAATATGTTGTTCTTTTATATATACAACCACCAATAGTATATATAAACAACTATGGTTACTTGGTGAAATAACCAATCTACCATGTGATGTGAAAAAGTTTATATTATGCTCAAGAAATATATTTTAATGTGTGAATGGTATGATTAAATGGATTAATTTATTTTTTGATCAACATTTTCAAGTGTATGACAACATCTTGACCACATTCCAACCATGTGAAGCCAATGGTGCTCTAATTATTCAACAAAATTGTCCTATGTGGATTGATACTTCTCTACAAACTATTTGTACTCCCTATTTTCCATTTAATCATCACCAAAACTATGCATTATGTATCCAAGTTCATTGAAAATATCATGTATTTCATCATATTGTCTCCCCTTTGATATCAAATTCTTCAACCATGCATGATGCACATGTCAGCTACATAAATAAACTTCAGAATTGAAAATTTCCCTACATAACACAATAATTTTGTAAAACTTTGGAATATAAGTTGAAAATGATATCTATGAACTTCAACATACAAACTTCATTATGCATATACAAATAATAAATAAGCACCTAATTACTTTTATCTCCACATTGGCATTGTCTACCATGAAGGTGTTTATTTTCCACTCAATTTTTTTTGAATATACTCTCTATAGAAGTATTCACGTACATTAGCTGATGTCACTAGTACATAACCATGATATAATGACCCATGCTATTAAAAATCCTTAGTGTTTGGAATCAAACACCACCATTGCATAAAATTGAAACTACACCAAAATATAAAACAAAAGTGAGATTGTAGGTTCAAAAATATCTATATCATCTACTACTATTAAAAGAATTAAATTCATGCCTTCATTCCATTTATGCAAAAAATCAAATCCATCACCAATAATCTATCATTTCCAAATTTAAATAACTAATGAAGCTATTGTTTGAGTTAAATGCCTAATATGAAGGGGATTTGCTTGTACTCATCAATGCCTTCATTACTATATCCATAAAACACAAACTAATTTTATAAATTATCCAAAACACACTCCCAAACGCTTTTTGCATCATTGGGACTATACATATATTTTGTCTCTTTTTTTTAGTGTTATATATTATATATGTCATCCTTGCGTAAGAAATAATCCCATTGTGTTTAAAAATTGAACATTGAAACTTTATCATGCACCATATCATAGTGTTTAATATGGATAATATCATAAAAAATACTTAATAATAGTAGCCTATGAACTCATTCATTCTGGTGGGGACTAATATTAGGGGCGGGGGGAATTCTTCCCCTTGACCTGTTCATATTATTGTCCACAATAATGATTTCATTGATTATTATCATATTCTACTTGATTGTATGTGAGCAACACATGATCAGGTCTAATGACTATTCAAAGGGTGATGAAATTACATCGAAAACCACACCTTGTATGTTTTCATCCTGAATGGATACCTTTTCCCATATTCAAAACTATGGACTTGTATTTTTGTACAATATAAATTTATTAAAAGTCCTCAGGCCCATATGAATACCAATATTTGTAAGAATATATTAAAATTATCCAGTGTAAAAAAATTAAAAGTCTTCTATGTAAATGACATATGAACATGACACAACAACATACAAATACATACACACTTACTATATAAAAGAGGATGCCACTTACATGACATATTCCAAAGTAGTGTTGATCCTTGTGTGTTTTTCAAGAACATGCGTTATTTTTGTTGTGTGATGTGACATAAAAAAATTTATAGGGACTAAATTCTTATTTGATTCTCCTTTCATGAAGTTGTCAATTATATCATCTTCAACCCAAAAAATCCGCATGTCTTCCCCATTAATGCCAAGAAAAGTTTTCCACTTGATATTGTTGTAGTCAAATGGACCCTTGCTTAGGTTATGAAGTGGAAGGTGTAGAATTTGATCCCATATTTTATCCATCTGATCCAATGTATAAAGAAAATATTTCATTTAAACAATGCATATTAAACATTGTGAATTATGAAATATTTCAATCTATTAACACTAATTAAGTAATAACACTTACAACATTTATGAATGCCATTAATGAACACTAAATCTATTTAAATGAATAAATTTGACATTTATAAACAACATATACATATTGAATACTTGATATTTAGTGGTGGGATTGAGATTCATGATGGTGGTGTAATCAAAAGATCATTATAACAAGTTTAAATTCAAGGAGGAGGTGAATATTATTACAACATATACTTATCATTATATAATTGGGATATATCCCACCATAGTTATAAAAACAACATTACAACATATATTCATCATTTTATAATTACAATTTTTTTTTGTTTTCTTTCAAAACAATATAACAAGTATTCCATGATAGTGTTTATGGCATTGAATCAACATTATATCACCTCACCAAAAATAATGGAGAGTATGACTACAACAAGAAATGTAAACATTATATTGTGTAAAAAATAAAATTGTTGCACAACAGTGACATTGTTATGCACTTCAAAATTAGACACAATATCAAAATATTCTTCTTCTTCATAACACTCTATTAGTGTGTTTTCTAAATTAGGCATCTCAATCTTAACCATACTCATTTGGATTATTTCCTTTGGTTCCTCATGTGTTGATCCCTATTTGGGTTCTTCATTTGCACAATAGATCTTAATATCATGGAAATAATAATACAAAAATTTGCATCTCATGCATTTTACTTAAGAGTCCTTGCGTAACATTCCTCTCCCCTTTCATTTTAGCAAAAAGTAATTTAAAATCCACCTCCACACAAATACCTCTTTTCTCATGCAATTAAGTAAATAAACCGAATGTGTCTATTAATGTAATGTAATGGGCATAATGTACACAACCATAATTAACTAACAATTTACCTATTGCATTATGATGGTATTATCTGCACTTAATAACATGTTATTGATATGATTATATAATCTTTTCCATATGGAACTAACCAACATGTAAGTTTTTTATTACACATATTGCACTTGTTAGCAATGAACTGTAAAAGCATCAAAATATTAGAATTTAAACTACTTGATTTTTACACATTCATTGGTTAATCATGCACATAAAAAACATGAAACATCACAATCCCTGCTTTACTTAATTTTTTGTATCTATCATTTAATTATATATTTTTTTACATCTAGTCTTCCATTTCACCCCTTTTACACTACATGTAGTATGATCCATGGTGTTAGAAAAATAAATCTAAACACCAACATAAATTACATTACTAAAAATAAACTAAATAATTCACATTGAATATCATAAACATATATTATTGGTAAAGCAAAGATGACAAATAGTTGAAGTGGCTCATGGTGCTAAAGGGTATTATGACTCACTAAATCACACCATGTATCTAAATTATAGGGAGGTATTAAATATAATACACTTGAGATGTTTATGTTGTGAGGAAATCATTACTAGAGATGAAACTTTTTGGATCTTAACCCGAAGATTGAACATACTAGTTCTACTATGATACATTTGTGTAGCTTCATCTTGAGTGAGATACTTAATGAAAAAGATAGAGAATGACATGCATGGTATGATTTTTCATATTTTGATATTACGTAATAAGCTTGATGGAGGAATATTTTGCATGGTGTTCATAAAATATGTTGCAAAGAAAAAATCTAAAGTTGTTCAAATGTCTATTTTGTTGAACTACCATGGGTATCATTTGACATTAAATGTCACAAAAATAAATTATTCTATTATTATTTTCTTTAATATCAAAAAATGTATATATATCATGTAATTTGTTATGATTTTGTTATCAAGTTATTATATTTATCTATATAGTCTGTGTTTCAACCATATTCATCTAAATGTTGGTTATCTATGAATTGCATGGATATCAAATTGGGATTTGGATATATAGGACATTTAATAAGACAAGGGAACTACTTATATTAGGTTATTCTTCTAGTTATTAAGGTATTCTATAATGATATTAGATAAATTAGGTGTGAACATGAAGTCATAAGTGGGAATGAATATTGTAGATACTTTATAATCTAGAGAATAGAGTAATTTTTTTGATGGAATCATTTGATTTGAAATTGGTTTTCAATGGATTGATAGACATGTATGCAAAATGAGGAAGCATACAATAGGAATGTGAATTGCTTGATAATATATGTCAGTTAAGCATAGTCTCATAGAATACAATGCTCGGAAGATATGTAATGCATGATTATAGAAAATATGTTTCTAAACTCATTGAACTAGTGAAGCACTTTAGAACCAAAACAAATCATTCTTAGTTTGTGTTTTTGTTTTAGAATGAAATAATATTAGGATATGTAATACATGACTATATAAAAGATGTTTCTAAACTCATTGAACTAGTGAAGCACTATGGAACCAACCTATATCATTATTAGTTTGTGTTTTATTTTCATGTAACCATGTCATTATAGTGAATGATGGTTGTATATACATGAATGGAAAAATGGATCTAAAAATGGTTGTCAAGACACATTAGAAATACATATCTGATGACAATGAATAAGACAAGGAAACCACCTATATTATATTATTGTAGATATTAATGTAGGGTAGATTCACAAAGTTGAGGGAAAAAAAGTGACACTTATGTGGAGGGAAAGTTTTTTTTTGCAAAGGGAGTATGCCCCATTTTAAAAAAAATTGTGCCTTGGTGCCCTTTGGCCTATAAAGGGTGTATGCCCTTTGTGGTCCTAAAAGGGTGTATGTCATTTTTAGTTTCACTATTTTTTTTCCTTTGCTCAAACCCACATTTAATTTTATTTCTTTAAAGGAGATATCATGTTTTGAAGAGGATGTGCATATTTTGGTTTTGCATCCCGCCAATGTGATTCAACATTTTGATCATGGTATAAGCTTTGTTGATTGTTAAATTTTAATTTTTAGGTTTGAATTTATATGTTTTTATGCATATGATTTTGAAATTAAATTTTTATTGAGATCTCTCACATTGCCTAATTTTTTTTTTATAAATCTAAATAAAAAATTCAATGGACCCAATGCCTGAAAAAAATGTAGAACAAAACCATGATCAAAAACCTCAAAAGTTTGAATTTGTATAAGAAGAAACCAAGTTGTATGAATAATATAATGTAAAACACCAATAATTTAACATTATTATCAAGATTTTATGTCACTCCTCAAATCCTAGTGGATGAAATTCATTTGCAAGTACATTTGAGGTCATGTTTAATGAAGTGAGAAATTTCACTTCACAACTTGAGGCAATGTTGAATTAAATAGAAGTATCAAAAAAATATTATTATTTTAAATTATCATATGAGGACATTAAAAAAGATAAAAAAAAATGTCTGTTCTTTTTTTTGAAAGTTTGAAACCAATCAACCACCGCTAATGAGTTGCAAACATATTAGCATTGATTGGTGTGTTCATGTGGATATAAAAAATAACATTTGGGATAGGTATTAGATGGTGTTTGATGATCCTCCATGTAATAATATTGAGGTTCCATTATAATTTTTGATAAAAAATTAATGTCATCTTGTTCTATAATAAATCTCAAATTATTTAGACATAAAAGCCTCCCAAGGTAGGGCAGGTGGCTCCTCATTTGATAGACTTGGTGATAGGTGGGACCAAAAACACCATAAAAAAGTTTAGAGAAATATAAGTATAATAATATATGCTTCTATCCATAAAATGTTACATCGTACCACACATTTGGACACCCTTGAGGCAATTACTAGTCTCAAATAGGTTATGATTGACCATGGGATGCATACACTGAGGACTTATACATATGCTCCAAGTGGTGGTACATATAGTAGTGTCCCTCATACTATTGGTTATATTGATATAGGTGTTAGTTTCCCTCCTAATATTAGTGGCATAGCTATTATCCATTCTACATTTCATGTACATCATTGCACATCATGTGGGAGAAAGTGTACTGGATCTCATGTTCAGATGTGACATACATGAGCTACATCTGTTAAGACTAGAACTACATTTGTTTAACACACTAGTACCCAATGATCTATGCCATTTATAATTGCTTCACCATATGTAAACAATAGTGAATAACATTATATTCCATCTATAATTTCTTCAGTGCCTCAGGACACCAACACAACTAAGTATATGCCATCTAGAGATGCTTTAGGACCTCAAAAAGACTAATATGTCAAATTATACATCATTTATAGATGCTTTAACACCTAATAACACTAGCATGATAGACTTTATGCCATGTGTAGTTACTTTACCACATACCCTTATCATAAGTTGGTTGGTTATGTATGACTTATCTACTTTACCATCTGCATTTGACACATAGGTTTGATTTTAATTAAAGTTTGTTTATGTATGTAAAAGAATATTAAGTTTACTTTTTAGTATATATTTAATTAATTGATTGAAATTTTCATGTTGTTTGTATAGATGATCACTGATATCTTAGGTACCTCAGTTGGCTTAGATTCTATTATTGAGGCTACAATCAACACTACAATACCCTACACTCAGGTTTAGAAAGTTACAAATTACACAAAAGTTACTATTTAATGTTAAATCACAACTTGGTGTATTATGGATGAAATTTAGTTTTTTAGTGATATATTTATCCAATTAGTGTAGTTCTCAAATTTTATTACTTTTTGTATTTACATATTTGTCATAAGTATAGTATCTTAGACTTGAAACACTCTCATAAGTGTAGCATATTTGTGTTTCATTTTCAAGAAGTGTTTCCTTAAAATATTTTAACCTTTGTAAGATGTTGAATTTATACACTTAAAAATATTCATATATTTATTTATTCACTAAAATTGATATCTCACATTATTATCTTAAGCCAAAACAAATATGAGCTAGGTCACTATGATTTTAGATTGATAACAACACAACAACTATGATGCCAATAATAACATTAGTCAAAATGATATTAATTACTTAATCCAAGGTATACATCTCATTTTCAACTACAGAATATGGTCTTAGTTTAATGTAATAAAAATTATATCAACACAATCTTGATTTGATGTAATTTGATCACAAACAAATTCCCTTTAGTGTTTCTTGTGATATTAACCACATCTCTATGTTTGATATCTGTATATTCATCTATATAATTCTTGTAGTTGTTATTACTAGTTGGTTGGTTCATTGTGATATAAATAACTTACTTAGTTATAGGAATTTGGAAAATTAATGCATGGTTAGTCAATTAGAAGGTCACTTATTGGTGCAAAATAAGACCAGCTAGAAGAATTATCTTACAATATAAAGATCCATACAGGTTGTTGGAACTTATGTATAAAAAAAGTACATGATCATGTTATTTTTTTATTTAAATAGAATCAAATAAATAAAATTTGAACCATTGTCCACAATTTTTCTACCCATATACTAGACTAGTGAGAACACATAGTAAAATTATTTTTTAGCTTCAAGCAATGATACTCTATGTCATTCTAATATATGTTTGCACATATATATTTAATGATATATGTATGCTCCATAGGATTATCCATCATGGATAAATTCATAGTCACGTAGCCCATGATAGATATTTAGGTGGCATTCAATGAGTCCATAATCACCTTGTTAAAAATTTTTATTCATGGCAACTATATCATTTTCAATATATCATTTTAATACATTAAAATTTATATTTCATATGTTATGCAGATACCATAGTTATATGATGTTTTGGAAGAGACATTAGATGCTTCACACACTCAAAGGAGAGTTTCTCCCCATAATGAGTTCTACATCTAGGGCAAGGAAGCATAATTTATTTGGAGGCAATGCCAAACATGAGAGCTAGTTGTTGTGCTAGGGGTCTAGTTGTAGGCATAATCTATTTTGTATTCTGATATGGTCTACATTGTATTGCTAAATGGTGCATTTTATATATGTACATGTTATGGTCTAGATTGTATCTTGATATATGTCCTATTTTTGAAGTCATTATGACATAATTTTCATACACATATATACTATTTGACATATTTAGATGTGAATCATACATCCTTATAATTAGTGTACAAAAATTTACTTCTTAAATGTCATTAATATTTTTTGAACATGTTCACAGATAGTTCTAATGTTTAACTTTCATGAACTTACTATACTGATGTTATAATGAGTATAATGATGTCATTTTATTGTGCAAATCTATGTGATGATTGTTGATCAATGTGATGGTTTATTAACATTATCATATATTTCATTAAAAAAACAAATAAATAAAGAAAATATATTAATGTCCAAAATGACTATTATCTTAGAGTTCTAGGAAGAGAGACCCAAAGAAATAAAGTAGAAAGACATTTTGTCATATTTGTAGACATATCATGTTTTTATAACATGTGTATATAAAGAACCTCTATTAATAAATAATAACCAAATATCATCTTCCTTTCGTGAGAGATCTATTTTAGAAATGTAAATTAACCTACAGTTTCATGGATGAGTCCTCTTAACACCTTTTGAAAGATTCTCCCCATCTTGAGATGAGCAAGGCAAGGCAATGAATTTTATCTCACAACCAATTGTCTCTTAAAGGACCAAAAGATGGTATGTGGGAGGTGTATATTTTGAATCAATAACCAAATCAATGATCCATCTATGTGGATGCATGAATATGGTTTTTTTAATGTTAGAATGGCCTCCTTCCCATCTCCCTTAGGACTTGAGACTGAAAGTTGTTGTTGGCTAGATGCATCCCTTAAGAGAATCTTCTTGTCCCTGAGTAGGGAAACTAAAATAAATTTTGATGCACATTATAGGAGATTAATGAGGAGTAAAGATAAGTTGTCAAATCATAAAATTAAATGGGCCATTCCTATTAATATCCCCTAGAGGATTCTTTCCCAATATATATGAGTGAGACATGACAATGCATTTTTTCTCACAACCAAATATCTCTTAAAGGACCAAATGTTGGTCTGTGAGAAAAAAATCTTGTGACTCACTAACCAGATTGATGAACCATCTAATTTAATGAATCCATATGATAATTTTAATTCTATAATTCCCCCCTCCACTTTCTATCAAGCCTTGATATTGAAAGTTGTATTTGGTTGGATGCATTACTTAAGAGAAGCTTCTTATCCTTGAGTGATAAACTAAGTGAAATATAAGAATAGGAGATTAGGGAGGATTAGGAATGAGCCATAATCTCTTATAATTACATGGTTATGTCTTGTGAACAGACCCTAAAGGATTCTCCCCATATTTGGAGGAATGAGACATGATGATGAGTTTTCTCTCAAATCTAAATGTCTCTTAAGGGACCAAATTTTAGTCTATGAGAGGTGTATCTTATGAATCATTATCCCAATCAATGAACCATATATATAGATGCATCTAGATGGATGCATAAATTTTTTAATGGACACCTCACTCTTCATCACACCTTGGGATGAAACATTATAGTTGATCAGATGCATCCCTTAAGATAATCTTTTCATCCTTGAGTGGAAAAATTGAGCAAACTTCAAGTGCATATTATAGGAGAGTTGTGGGGGGTAGAGATGAACCATCAGATCCTAAATTTTCATGTTTGAGTCCTATTAACACCATAAGGATTATTTTCTCCAACTTGAGATGAGTGAGACACAACAATAAGTTTTATTTCACAACTAAATGTCTCTTAAGGGACTAAAATTTGGTATGTGGGAAGTGTATATTGTGAATCACTAACCCAACCAATGATTCATATATGTTGACATATATATAATGGGTGTTTTAATGCTATAATATTCCCATTCCACTCTTTATCAAGCCCCAAGATTGAGAGTTGCAGCTAGCCAAATCCATCCCTTTAGAGAAACTTCTCATCCTTGAATGAGAAACTGAGTGAACTTTGGGTGTGCATTTAAAGATAAAATGAGAGGTATAGATGATCCATTAGCTCCTATAGTTTCATGGGTGAGTCCTCCTAACACCCCATAGATAATTTCATGTCACTTGAGATGAGTGAGACACAATCACAAGTTTTCTCTCATAGTCAAATGCATCATAAGAGACCAAAAGTTGGCCTGTAAGAGACATATCTTCTGACTCATTATCCAAATCAATGAAAATTATATGTCATGAATTCATATGGGTGTATAAACACTAAAATTTCCACCCTCCAATCTCTGTCACATCCTAGGATAAAAAGTTGTAGCCAGTTATATGCATCCCCTAAGAGAATCTTCTCATCTTTAAGAGTGCAAACAAACTAAACTTCTAGCACATGTTGTAGGAAAAATGTGATGGTTAGAGACACATATTAATATGCTATAGTTTCAAGGGCGATTCCTCTTAACACCCCCTATATGATTATGTGTCACTCGAGATGAGTAAGACATGGTGACAAGTTTTCTCTCGTACCCAAATGTCTTTTAAGAAACTAAAAGTTAGTTTTTGGGAGGTATATCTTCTGAATCATTATCCCAATATATGAAACTCTTAATAATATACATTTGGGTGGGTGTATAAATGATATAATGACCACCTTGCACTCTCCATCATGCCTCAAGACTAAATTTTTTAGTTGATCAGATGCATCCCTTAAGAGAATTTTCTCATCCTTGAGAGTGAAAAAAGACCAAAACTTCCACCATGTATTGTAGGAGAACCATGAGGGGTATATATGAGCCATAAAATCCTAAAATTTCATGACTAATTTATTTAATCACCCATCATATTATTCTACATCACTTGGGATGAGTGAGATATGAAAATTAGTTTTATCTCATAGTCAAATCTCTCTTAAAGGACCAAAAGTTGGTCTATGGGAGGCATATATTTTGAATCATTAACCCAATAAATGAACCATCTTTGCAAACACATATAAATTGATATATGAAAACTATAATTCCATTTATATGATCTTTATCACATGCCAAGACTGAAAGTTATAATCAGTCATATGCATCTCTTAGGAGAATCTTATCATCCTTGAGGGTGAAAATGGACTGAAATTCCATCACGCATTATAGGAAAACCATTATGGGTAGAGATAAGATGTAAGCTCATATAGTTGGATGGAAAATTCCTAGTAAAATATCATATAGGATTCTTTATAACTTAGGATGAGTGAGACACAACAAAAAGTTTTCTCTTGTAGCCAAATATTTCTTAAGAGATAAGAAGTTGGTCTATGGGAGGTGTATCTTCTAACTCGTTATCCCAATCGATGAACCATATATGTGGATGAATCTAGATGGGCATATAAATTCTAAAATGGATACCCTATATTATTTATCATTTCTTATAAATTAAATTTGTAGTCAGTTAGATGCATCCCTTAAGAGAATTTTCTCATCCTTTAGAGTGAAAATAGACCAAACTTCCACTGCACGTTGCAAGAGAACTGCAAAGGGTAGAGATAATCATTCAACTCACATAGTTGAATGTATAAGTAATATAATCAATTATAATAGTATTGTCTCTCACTTGATATGAGTGATACATGATAATGAGTTCTCTCATATCCA
This sequence comes from Torreya grandis, assembly GCA_037957365.1. NCBI lineage: Eukaryota > Viridiplantae > Streptophyta > Pinopsida > Cupressales > Taxaceae > Torreya > Torreya grandis. Next base: position 1,577,912 of record JARHVA010000571.1, on the reverse strand, counting down.
AATCTCTCTTGAGGGACCAAAAGTTGGTATGTGGGAGGTGTATCTTATGACTCATTATCCTAATCAATGAAAACTATCTTTGAAAACAATTCCAAAAGGGTGTATGAAAACTATAATGCCATACTTCCACTCTCCCTCATGTCTTAAGAATAATTTTTTTTAGTCTAATGCATCTCTTAAGATAATCTTCTTATCCTTGAGAGTTTAAATAGACTGAACATACATCATACATTGTAGGAGAACCATGAGGGTTAAAGATGAGCCATAAGATCTTAAAGTTATATGGATGAGTCATATAAGTAGACCTTAGAGGATTATATATCACTTGGAATTATTGATACATGGAAATGAGTTTTATCTTGTATCTAAATATCTATAAAGGGACCAAAAGTTGGTTTGTGGGAGGTGTATCTTTTGACTCATTATCCCAATCAATGAAACATCTTTGTAGACACATCTAAATGGGTGTATAAACACTATAATGTTCTCCATCTACTCTTTATCATACCTTGATATTGAAATTTATAGTTGATTAGATACATCCCTTAAGATAATCTTCTTATCTTTGAGAGTGCAGATGGATTGAACTTCTGCCATGTGTTGTAGGAGAACTATGAGGGGTAGAGATGAATGTATAGATCTTATAGTTACATGGGTGAGTCCTCTAAGCACCTCACAGAGTATTATCTCTCATATTTATCTACTCAACATGTATTATTTTTTAGGCTTCTCCTTGTTTTAATAAGATAATCTTCTCTACTAATGGCACCAACCACGTGAAGGTGGAAGATCATTTGGTACCACTAACATACATTAAAATTATTAAATAAAAATACAAACATAAATAAACACATAATGATAAAATAATTCAAAATCAAAATATAGTAAATCAAATAAGTTAACTTTGGTAATTTGAAATACCAAACGCATTAAAAACTAACCTTACCAAGTCAATTTAACATACCTTCAAGATCAACTCTACTTTTAATTATTTCAAGAATAGCTTCATGCTCAGATTCACAAACTTTTCAAAAAATTTTGTTCTGAGGCTTTCCATGATATTTGATCATTTGAATAGTTGTAGCAATAACAAGATTTGAATAATGAAGAACCACCCTGTGTGTTTCAATTTCCTCAAATAATAATTATCTTATTTTTTGGTGTTAGTATCTATGAAGCTAAGTTATGGTAACCACCACAGATCTAATGGAATAAACTAGGTCTTCTCCATACATGACAGTTGTGATTAATTTTTTTAGCCTCTACATAATGAGATAAGTAGTAATTTATCCCCTCATCATTGTCCTCAAGTAAAATTAATGCAAAAACTTACCCTGCAATTAACTATAATCAATTTTTATGAACATCTAGGAAAAAATTAAGATATCACTAATAGAACTAAGAATATATTTAAATTATAAATAAATTATACCTAGTTACACAAGATCTGAGATATGGTCAAATTTAAATGATGATGCCATTTCATGATCCTTGAATGTTTGAAATGAATCACTAGTCTCCATAGGCATTAAGGGTGTATAATTCCATTCTTCAACCCATTATTTTGACTCATTCATTCCATTTAAATTCCATATAGTCTGAATAAAAGCATTCCATATTCCTAGTATAAATAGTCCATGAAATAGAACTTGAGCTTTGAATGGAGTGGAAAACACTTGATCTAGGTACTGTACTACACTCTTCATACAATGTCTTATCTTCTTCTTCCATTAACCAAAAATGATCTTTGTAAATGAGAATATTTATATGATCCATGAGAAAAAAGTTCATTACACCAAGTCACAATACTTGCAACATCGATCAAATTCGCACCATCCTTGTGTTTTCCATGTTATTTTTAACAGGATATTTTTACATATGCACTTGCACCATCATGTTCCCCTTTGCCATGCCCAACCTCAAAGAAAATCCAAAAATATTAAACCTCATTCTTCTCATGTATCCATCTTAACTACTAAAACATTCAAGAATTCTTAAATTGTCTTACATATTTATCTGACCAAATTTAGTGTGTATTGAATATGATTTCTATTGCATTCATATTTTTATAAAATATCTCAAAAAAACTTAGGAAAACTCTAGATAATGTGATCTGTCATCACTCATATTAAAGTGTTACTCTCTAAAAATATTTTTGCTATCATATGTGTTATCAGGGGCATGTTTAAATGTAATATGTATAAATATTTCAAATTGAATTGAATTATAGTACTATGATTGAACCTCATTCTATGTTTATAGTGTGTAGTTTTTAGCAAAGTCCACAACTAAAAAAATGGTGCCAACTTGGAAGTTATCCTTGCATACCTAGAATTGAATATCTAATCAATTAAATTTGTGTGCCTTGCATATTGGTAGATAATATTATTCTTGAATTTAGACATGAAATTATATATAGATACTTAGGTTGTAAACAACTCACATCTTGATAACTTTTTTCCATCTTTTACAACATACTTTACATATTTGTACTTCTTAAAATCAACTAGTTGCTTTCCAAATTCATGTGATATTTATTCATGTATGTAGTTGGTCAAATTTGACCACCAACAAAAGTGTTACATATTCCATCTAAAAATTATTTTGAAAAAATTGTCACTCAAGTTTGACATAAAAGACTTGGGATTAGCTCTCTTGATGTTTTAAGTGTGGAAGCCACCATACATTCTTGCACAATATCTTCATTATATAAAGTACAATGTATATGATGAAAAACATCAAAATGCATAGTAAATTCATCATGGATCCTAAAAAAACATGTTATATGTCCTTGATTGATTTTAACATATAAAGTCTTGCACATCTGAAATGACCTTTGGCTAATTATCAATTGCCCATTAATTTTTTTAATAAAATTATGTTTGGGTCATGTCCAAGAAATGATTTGCATGTGGCTCACAATTTTTTAAACTTTTTATTATTTTAACATATTTTACATTAGATGAGACACTTGTGTTATTGTGACAAATTTTTTCAATCAAATGTCTTATTCCTTCAAAGAATAACTTATCTTTCCATAGGATTCTACCACTAAACACCCAACAATCTATGTGTGAAGGGTCATCAAGCCTTGTTCTTATTTTTATGGCATTTATTAGAGTTTTCTTATTCAGGTTCAAGGATGTACTTATTTGACCAAGAAATCAATATTTAAGATGTTGACTTACTCACTATAGATTTTGTTATTACTCATCTTTCCACGTTACTATTTTTTTTAGTTTTATTACCTATTGCATTAAATATATTAAATATATTCTTTACTATTACATTATTTCTTCCCTCCATCATCATAAGGTGAAATTTTTGTATTTTCATTAATTGAAAAAATCATTGACATTATTTTGTATGGATTTTATTCTCAAATGCATAGTCCCATACATGTTGAGCATGGTGTTGAAATATCCTTTTTGACATTTTACCTTCTGTTAGACCTAATTTTTTTAATAATATAGTTTAAGTATTTTAGAGCCATGGTGTAGAGATGAAAGGGTGTGAGAATAATGTGGAGGACCTTTGTGCAGAGAGAATGACACATAAGAGAGGCATGGAAGAATCAAATAGAAGACCTTGGCATGGAAGATCAAGTTATGAAAGATAAGGAAATGAAGAATGGAGAACATGGCATAAGACTCATAAAAGTGCAAGACTAAGACAGGGGCACATGAAGCTTAGGTGGTTACAAATCAGTTCGTGAAAGCATAAAAAAATAATGGAAGCGTGAATATAGCACCCACTTGTGAAGGAGGAGGAGCATGAAAACAAATATATAGCATAGAAATATTATGTAGGGGATGTGAGGTCCAAATCAAAAGGAATTTAATTGTAAAGGATCACCATGACTTCTTTTTATGAAATGGTCATTGGATTGTCATCTCTAATATATTAATGATGCAACTTGATAAAGGGTTAGTTTGTGTATAATCACTCTTTAGCTTTGATTATAAATTCTTATTGGATGTAGATGTGTTACTTATATCAAGATAGAGATTTATAAAGATTATGTACTGAATGAATTACCTTTGTAAACTTATCAAGTGAGATAAATTGAACTAATACTTTATCTATGAATCTTGACATGTTAAATTTCTTTGGTGTTAATTTTAATTTTATGATAATATATAAGTACACACACTGTGTGAATGCATCAAATGGCTAACTCTAGAATGATGTTTTTATTAATAGTGATTAAATGTGTTAACTCAATCACCTAGTAATAGTTGTCTATCCACTATCATGTGGTAGAATCAGAGGGAACTGATCTAGGATGCATGTATTGGGTGAGAACATTAGGTCACTTGCATGATATGTCTACATATTAGCATGTTGGGTCATTCCTTATTATAGAATTTGACAAGTACTTAGTCATGAACAACTAATAATAAAAAGAAACATAACATTTTGATTCCATTGTCAGGACTCATTGTACTTGTTAGCATGATGATAGAAAGATTTTTGAGTTGCTGTCTTTGAAAAATGTCAAGTTCTAAGTTATTACCATAGAAGAGAACTTTATGCTTTGGTATCTTCAACTAGGATTTTTTATGTGCACATGGGTAGGGCAACACCTATATTTATCTATATATGAAAAATTCTTTGTAAAATTACCCATTCACTTACATGTTTGGCTTTTGGCATATGCACAAAACTATTAAAAAATTATGGATGAAAGGCTCCTTGATCAATATAGCATCAGATGGATTTAACAAAGTTGTAATTTTCCTGGATATGTGCAGTGGATGTCTCGAGAAGGAAACACTTAATAAATACATCCTAAACTATGTTTTCTCTACATACTCTTGTCTTGATGAAGCACAGTTCAAATTCCTAAGAGAACCATGTAGGGGTATCTAAATTAATTCCCTTTATAAATTAAGAAACTTATGGTGGATTCTAGACTTGAAAACTTCCCCATAGATGGATAACTCTCTCATGTATTAGTAGCATGACTAGTGGGGAAATGGAAGGGTATGCATTGGTATGTGATGGTAGTTTATCATGGAATTAAGTCAATAAGAACTAAGGAAGCATAAGTATGATGAGGTAAAGTGTAAGTATGAGAGGAAATGATCCTAGGGTAAATGGGAGGATACTGGAAGTGCCATGAGAATCTTTAAGAGGGTAGAAAGTCTTGGTGAATAATCCCTAACCTTGGGTTCATGCCCTTTACTAGCATAGGTATGCATAGAAGAAGCAGGATAAACATTGATGATAGTGAAGCCCAATATAAATAAACCCAATTCCCCCCACCACAATGCATGCTCATGGATTTACATTTTATGGAGTTCTTATTAGAAATAGGGATATTAATGGTGTGAAATTTGAATTTGAATTTGAAACCAAGATTGTAGAGGAAGCTTTGGGAGTGCAAGTTCAAAATAGAAATTTATCATAAACCTTTACTCTTATATTGTAAGAAATACCTATGGATAACCTTGGAATCCTAGGTGGAAAAAATTTAAGAACTGGGAAAAATATAATCCCAACAATAACTAATCAACCTCCCTCAACACCCATTATTTATGGTGTACCTATTATTGTAGGAGGTGCAAGAGGAAACACCAATAGTGGTGATATTAGAGTTATAGAAGGATTAACAGTGGCTCGGGAGGGGTTGGTGGACCTCCACCATAAGGTTTAGGAAGAACTATAGGAGTGCCATAATAAGGACCACTGTAACTACCCAGTGTACCTAAAGTCTACAATGAGATGAGACTTATCTTGAATATCAAGGTGTCAAAATGTAGTGAAACACATTCATAAGTATGAAATAATTCAGGAGGCATAGGGAATAACTTATATTGAGTTTAAGGTACATAAATTTACCACTAATTTATTGGATCACCTACATAAATGGTATCAAAAATTTGATCCTCAACAAGTGGCTATGAACTATGAATTGTTAAAAACTAAATTTGAGAAATAGAGTATTGCTACCTTAAAAGATATTAAGCAAGATCTCACTAAGAGTGTGTGCACATAAGATGCACATTTAACAATTCTTATTTTGAAGCTATCATTTAATATTAACCCAATGTAACATGCTCAATGGTTTGTGAGAGGTTTATTACTTCTATTCTGATGAGTCTTATCTCATAGGAATTTCATTAAATTGTGTAAGGACCTAAAATCCACCCTTTACACCAAATCCATGTGAAGTATAGATACAAGGATTAACCCTTTTGTGGAGGCTCATATTGTTTCTATGAATTCTTAGTTGTTGAAGCTTATGATAATTATGTTTGCAACACTTATAGTGGCTTGTGGCATGTTGACTATGAAGTAGAAGGTTGTAATAGGAATACCTATCCCTAGAGGAATGTTCACATTATATTGAAATAGTTCTATGAGATTTACCAATAATATCTTGATGTAAGGAGTTGTCCCTTTCATCAATGTGCCACCCAATCTAAAGTGTCACTATATATTCTGAAATATGTGATGCATATACATATGATACTAATGGTTGTCAAGTCATCAATGAGATTCATGAAGCATGCATGTGAGGTACATGCTAGACTTACATAGATAACAACCAATAGGTTCATGAGATTTGATATTTTAGGGGTCATGGATGTGGGAATAGATGTGGAGGTGATCATTTTCCACCTAGGACATACTACAAGTGTGGATCTCCATACCACTACCAGGGTGATTACAGGGTCTATCCAACCTAATCCTTTTATAAAAATGAGAATCACATGGAAGAATTTCCTAATTCATATGTGGCCATTACCAAAGAATAAAATGAGAAGGGTGATCAAATGATTCATGTTTCAAAAAATATAAGTTCTTAGTGAAAATTGTTCCCTACTACTCCGACTACATCCAAGGTCAACATCACTACCCAAAATAGTGTTTAATCCAATGGGTTTTAAATCCATCAGCTAAAAAGGTTCAACATGAAGAACATTGTGCACAACATTATTCTCATACTCAACACTAGAAATAAGTGTTTCATGACACAATGGCCTTAGCCCAAGAACTTCAAGGTGAAATTAAGTTTTTAAAGGATAAGGATACTAACATATGGGTCAAGATGCAAAGAAATATGGTGTCCATGAAAGTTTTTAAATTAAGTTTTTAGCCCAACTCTTACTTGATGAGGACATCATCCCTCACCTAAAGAATTGATTATGACAATAAATGATAAATCCTTTTGAAGATCATCATTTGAACCATGTGTAATGACAAAAGACCCATATTCAATCAAATCCATAATGTGACAAAGAGTTCCTTGTCAGTGCATCCATTGATGGCTAGACGATTCATGATATCTTGGTGTACACTGGTACATAAGTTAATGTTATAGCCAAAGATGCCTAGAAAATAATGGGGAGACCCATTTTGAAACCCTACCCATATGTTATATTCATTCCCAACAAGACTCATGCACTACCCATAGGCATTCTTAAAGATGACACCATCAACATCTTGGGAGTCATGTTCAAGGTTGATGAGGATGAGTGATTCCACACATTCAACTTTATATTTCAAGGGATGGTTGTTTGATGGTGGTCTACTCATTGATACCAATTGGATACATGGGAAAAAGTACATGTAGCCATGCATAATCATTTCCACCATGACAACCATGTTTGTACCAACTTGAGTTATAATGGTATTACTTCTCTAGAAGAACATCTAATATAATGTGTAATCTTATGGAGTGTTGATGAAATAATTTTACTTGAATTCTTATGGGTTCATGTGTTCTATGATACTTTGTGTACTTGGGTTAGGGTGTGGTACATTCATCAAAAAATGTATAGAGACACAGATACTTGGTAGTGTATCTAACATGGTATGATTACCAAATTTACATTTGCTTCACCACACATGAATTTTAATTTGTTTCTACAAGTAATCCATCATGTAGTTATAGGAGATCATGTACTAGTTAAAGACTAAAAAAGTCACATGCATGACACAACTGAGGTTAATTTGGTCATCTTCAAAGAACTTAATAATCTTGCCATGGATTTGTTGGAACTAGACTCCCAATTATAATATGCCCATCAAGAATAAATATGAAATGGTAAGAAAAAGGTCATAATTTTAAGTTGATGAGGGTATCATCTCTAATATACCAGAACCAAAATTTGATCACTTAAATCTACATGTAGTATGGGATATGTGATGTTAGAGATATAGTGCAGACCAATAAGAAACCATATTTTGTGCCCCTTGAAATATTATAGTATAATATTAGGATGGAGGATGCACCCAAACAACCACCATGGGAAATTACTGGTCTAAATTTGAGTTAACCAAAAATTTTAAACTCTTGCAAGAGTATAAAGATGGTTTCCCATGGAACTATATAGAGATGAAGGGAGTGTATCCATAATTAGGTAATATTCACATAAATTTAGTTAAAGGCACTCAACTTGTGAGAAAATGACCATATCAGATGAACCCAAATCTGCATGCTTTGGTTAAAGAGGAAATTGATTGTATGTTACATGTTGGTATTATCACTTTAATTAATGAATCTACTTGGGTTAATATAATGGTTATTAGCATCAAGAAGGATGGTAACATTTAAATTTACATATATTACAAGATGCTCAATGCTACCTATGTAATTGACCATTTCCCAATGCCTTTCATAAAGGAAATTTTGGAAGGTGTTGTTATGTGTAAGATCTACACCTTCATCGATGGTTTTTATAGCTATCACCAAGTACAAATTATTGAGGGAGATAAGTAAAAAACCACCTTTATAAATAAATGGGTTCTTTCACATACAATTTTATGACCTTTAGACTAAACACTACTTTGGTCATGTTATCACACATTGTGGTGTAATCTTTCAAGGATTTTATACACAAGTTCCTTTAGGTGTATTTGGGTGACTGAACCATGAATGGTTTAGTGTGTAACCACTATGATAGTCTATGATTCATGCTTGAATGTTGCTACTAGATTAAAATTTACTTGAATATGAAGAAGTACATATTTAACACCCTATTTAAGATTCTATTGGGACATATTATTTACTAGGATAGACTATTGGTGGATCTGGCTAAAATTATAGTTATTGTCCAAATCCCATGACAACCACTCAGTGTGAGGTCCATGCCTTTTTAGGTCATATAGGATACTATAAAATTTTATTTGGGGTTATGATAACATAATTGAAATATAATAACTACTCAAGCATAAGGGCCTATTCTCATAAATGGCTCAACTCCAACAAGTGTTTGAGGCCTTGAAAGAGAAACTATTGACTGCACCCATTCTCTAGTTCCCAAACTAGAACCAACCATTTCATGTGCATGTCAATGATTTAGGTATGGTAGTAGGTGATATCTTGGCATAGCTCATTAAGGGTAACCTTGATCATCATATTTAATTTTTTAGTCAAAATCTCACACTAGTAGAACAAAACTAGTCTATGATAGACCGTGACACCTTGTCTATGGTTTATGTGCTTCAAATTTTTTATCAATACTTGTTGGCCACTCCATTTTTATTCTATATGGATCATGAAGTGCTAAATTATTTGGTCAATAAGTTGGTATCATATGGATTCATTTACCGATGTATTTTTCTCTTTCAAGAGTTCTAGTTCTCATCATGAAACTAGGCAAAATTAATTTCAATCTAGACCACCTTTCAAATGTTTAATCTAGTGAAATAACACACACCATAGAATATGATTTACGTGATGTATAAATATTTAAATTTACATGTATACCCAAAGAATTAGAGGAAATTTTAGACTTTCTTGAAACTGACTCAACACCATGCCACCTTAGCACCCAAGAGAAAAAGTAGTTGGTTATATGTGCTACCCTTTTCTAGCTAATTGGAGAAGAAATATATAAACTAGGAGAGGATGAGATATTATGAAGGTTTATAATGCATCATGAGTGTACTAAAGTCCTTAAAGAGGTCCATGAGAGAGTTTTATGAGGACATTATGCTGGAAACAAAACAATAATAAAGGTTTTATTAGCTGGGTTATATGAGCCCATACTATTCAAAGATACCAAAGCTTATGCACACCAATGTGATATCTTTTAGTATGTATGTAAAACAAAATGAATGGATGCTATGCCTCTTCATCTAGTAATTTCTCATGAACCATTTAAGAAATGGGCTATTGATTTTGTTGGACCCATTCAACTTGTTACAAGATGGACTGGGGCATGTTACATAATTATTACCATAAACTATCTCTCACACTAAGATGAAACAACACCCACACATGATCGTACTAATACAACCACCACTAGATTCCTATCATAAAATATCATCACAAGGTATGGATGTAATTTAAGTTTAACAAGTGATCACGGTACTGACTTTCTCAATGAAATAATACATATCCTCTTGGTTGATTTCATGATTGTACACCATAAAACCATGCATACCACCCTCAAGCTAATTATAGAGTTGAATCCTTCAAAAATATCCTAGGTAATACACTAACTAGGATTTTTAACATTGATTTCACTACTTGGGATGATCAAGTTTCCATAGTCTTATGGGATTAGTGGACCACATAAAAAAGGTTGAAAAAGAGTACTCCTTTTAATCTTGTCTTTTATACTAAAGCAGTCTTACTAATAGAGTTCCTTATACCCTTTTTGAATATTCTTCACATTTGTAGATTATATAATGAGGACTCACTAAAATCACACCTAGACACTCTAATTTAGTTAGATGAAACATGCTTTCTTTTACATTGGAGCCAAGGGGTTGAGAAGCAAAAATAGAAAGCTTGGCATGATAGACATCAAAACCAAAGTTTTTCATCCTAGTATACATGTTTTGGTCTATGATTCAAAGCTTACACACCATTTAGGTAAACTAAAGATCCTATAGGATGGTTTATTTATTGTTCATGCTATCTGTCTGAAAAGTTCTTTAAAATTGAAAAGGGTAGATGGTCAATTCCTTATAGGCCATTTTAATGGTAGTCAAATCCAGCCCTATCATTCCATGTAACTTTTATTTTATTCTCAGTAAATAAGGTGTACACCAATAGTTTAGTTTATAAATTTAGTTTTTGAATGAGTATGTCATTGGTTGTGCATCTTTTGTAATTTATTTTTGCCACTTTTTTATGCTCTTTGGTATTTAACACTCTATTCCTCTTTCTTTCTTGACATGAATTTCACTTAGTTATGATGTGGAGGATCACGCATATATTTTAATGTGGGGTATGTTTTAAGGGTGGATAAGATAATTATGTTAAAAATGCATAACATAAATAATGGAAAGACTATATGGGATCAGATAGCTTAGAAGACAATGAAGCATGCAAGATGTGGTGCAAGAAGAAGGCACACAAGATGGGGTGTGTGAGAGATGTGTACAATAGTTAGAATGAGGTGTATAAGAGGTGGCACGTGACCCATAATATAAAATGAATATGGTAAAGGAAATATCATTATAAAAATGGGTTAAAATAGAAAAGATAGTTTCCTATGAATAAAATAAGAATTTTGAATTATTACAGATGGCATGCACTACAGGAAAGGCACAACTCCTCAAAAAGGATGGGACATGCATTTATTAATGATGGAGTGGTATAAATGGAAAACATGCCAAATAAACATAAAGACATGTCATTCAAAGTATTAAATGGTTGAAGTGATGGATAGTGGCATAGAGAAGAGTTAATGTGAAAATTTGGGATAGCCTATATAAGACTGTGAGGCTTCTCATTTTCATTTTTTATTGTAAACTTGAAAATTATTGAGCTCAAATAAGTGAATACAAAAAACAAATAAGGAATCTACAACATGCTCTCATTTATATAATTAAAGTAGATATTGAGGTGATGTGCATCCAAGAAAATAAGAGTGGAAATGCATCCATGCAAGTAGGGAAAGAGAAGTTGTAGGTTTCAGGTGTTAAGTCTACCATTAGAGGAGGTTAAATCAGGAAGCCAAAGTATTTTGGGTTTATAAAAAGGAATCAAAATGTATTCATTTGGAATAATTGGATAGCTACACATTAACCTTTGAGGACCCTAGTTGGTGATGAAGGCAAAGTATAAAAGTAGGGAAAGAGATCCTTTTCAAGTTATTCTCAAAGTAGAAGAGCACAATGACACAAAATAAGGAAGTATTGTTTTTATTTATAAAGAAGGTTCTAGTGTAAGTGACACACAAGGTGAGGACTTAATGGGGTTGAGGAAAGAGACCCCTATTAGACAAATTCTAGAAATGGCAAAGATGAGAAAGAAGATTGTTACAACACCACTACCCTCTCCTATTTTGATTGAGGAAATACAATACCCAAAGATAGTCTTTCATGCAGATGATTAGAAATCTAAGGTTTTTACCTATTAGGTTTGTTATTAGAATCATCACCAGATTGGAAACAAAGGTGACTTATAATAGTATTACTAAGTGGAATGATAAAACACCAAAAATGAGATCACCTATAGTCTCATAGTTTATAAATTATTGGAGGATGGATGGGTTCTCCGACTCTTCCAACAACCATATTCTAGGAAACTACAAGAGGCAGTTCATTTTATAAGTTCATGCATTCGTGAAGACTACTTCTACTCTGTTGGGTGTAGAATGATGATTACCCCTAAACAAATTAGTAAATTAATTAGGTTACTTTATTATAGATCTAATGTTAGTGAAGATCTTGAGGATTAAGGAAGTATTTTTTATAATGGTGGTGGAATTGAAATATAAAAAGGAAGACCACACCATATATATCATAATTATTTTTGATACTACCATTCAATTATCTATGCACTTATCCATGACCAAGCTAGGGGTGTAGATAGGTGGAAGGAGGTGGATATATCCTACCTCTATATTTATAGCCAAATGTACAAGGGGACAAAGTATAATTATTTCCTATACTTTGTTGAGAAAATTAAATAAGATTCAAATAAGGTTCATCATTTTCCCAATTACAAGTTTCCTTGTGGCACAATTTTGTTATTGATGTTTTTTGATGAGATTGGCATCCCAGAGTATTTTAGTAAGGAATAGAAGTGGGTTTAGCCACAAGAGCATAAATCATCTATCAAAAGGTCTAAATAATTCACATGTTTTGACACCACCACACCCTCCTAAAAATCAAAGATGAAGGGTTAGTTTGATGGCATGAAAGAGGTATTTGGTAATGAATGGTGCATACCAAAGGAATTACTCACACAAATGGGAACCTATGTTGAGTTTGATATAAAACAACACTATTTTATCATGTGAATCTGGATGGAAAGCACTAACAACTTATTTGGGTGTCTAAAATTTCCTTACACATTAACTATCAGATATTTCATAGACTTTGTGAATCACATTGTGGATACACACCCTATAACTATTGATGAAAATAATATTGACATTGATATTCTCTCACTTCAAAATATTTATTTTTATCTAATGATGAGTCTAATAAGATTGATATAAACCCATGCAAGATAATCATGCAAGGGCAGATCTAGGTGATTTTCTATATACTCAAGCCATGAAGAAGAACATCAAGAAGTTAAGAGGTAGAAAAGGAACCTCTCCCTACTAAAATGTAAATGCATGTAGAAGAAAAGGTGTGAATGAAAGAGACTAGGCCAATAGTTAAGGCCACCAGTTCTATTAGGGTGTAGGAAATATCTAAGGCCACTTGAAAATGACAATGATAGATCTCATCAATAACAAGATCTCAAGGGTTACCTGCATAACAAGACGACATCATTACTTCCTAACCAACTGCCCAAATGGAGTCCAAGCATAAAACACCCTGATTGGTGATTATAGACATTGGTGAGGCATCTCCAAAAGTGAAAATTGAAAAGGAGATCACCCCTAATACTAATGAAGAATAACCTACTATTGAACAATAAATGGACATTGAAATTCCAAAACTTGAAGAACTAGAAAGAGAGGAAGGCCCCAACATAGAGGACCTTGGTCTTAATACTAGTGGATAATGGGAAAAGAGTCCCAAAGTTATTGATCTATCTATAGTGAAACCCTTAAAATATTAAGGGACCTATGCAAGAGGTATCATAGTAGTAGACAAATCAAGACCCTCCCATTTGTGCTCTATGCCAATAAGATACACCAAACAAGTAACTTTATTTGTAGGATTATTTCCCCAAACATGAGTCCAATGAAAAAAATTAGCATGAAATTAATTTTGTAATGGAATTATATCATGATGAAGGAAATTTTGATATACTAAAGGCTAGATTAATATAATCCCATAGGTGATGGATGTTCCATACATGCTTTGGGTAAATTCCCTGAATTGCTCTCCAACACAAATAAGCACAACCCTTATAAAGTTTGCCCTAAAGGTTTCTAAGTAAAACATTATCAACAACCATGATGTTGGAAAATTCACTAAAAACATCAAGATTTCATTTGACTATACAAGGAAAAGCATGAACTAAGGCACAAGATCACAGAAGAAATTTATTAACTCAAGCATTAACTAGATGCAGATGAAGCATCTTGACTTAAGACTTTGTCCCTTTGTTAGGAAATTTTGAGAAGTGAAATGGAAATCATGGATGGAATTACCATTATTGGTGAGTCCATTGATGAATCGGAGACACTTGTGGACCTCTTGCTAAAGAAATGTAAAAATGTGGTGGATCCTCAATAGGAGAAGCTATGAGCCACCAAATAATTCATAGAGGGCATGGACATTTTTTGTGCATTTTTGAATGAAATAAGCACCACTATTCCCATATTAAATGGGGTTTTGTCAAATTGGCATGTCCAAATAAATTTTTTAAAGTGAAACTTCTACTTGAGGAACAACAATGCCAATAATGGCTGAGAATGCATTAAATATGAAAGAAAGGGCCCAACGTACGAAAGTGTTCCATGATGTTAAATAACTAGAAAAATAAATAAGCTCCCATTGTAAAAATTTAAATGCTAATTTCTCAGTGATTCATGAACAAAATTTGTCATAGGTTGGGGCACTCAAGGATGCTCACAACGCTGTAACTACTCAGCTTGAGATTTTGACAAGTCGGGCTAACAATTTTATGAAGCAGCTCAATGAGATGAAAATAATTAGAGGTGAAGTGGAAGTTATTACTTCTAATCTTCAGACAGACCTAAACCAATAGGAGGATCTCAATCACCAAGTGAAGTATGTGGATCACACATTTTTTTAATTGAGGAAACTGTAGCATAATCTAGCATGGAATATCAATTTAGTTTGGGGTGATGTTGGACCCAAATTTTGTAATAATATATTCTAAGTATTTTGGAGCTATGACATGCATATGTAAGGGTAAAAGAGTACCATGGAATACCTTGTTATGGGAGATAATGACACATAATAAATACATGGAATAATAATGTGGAAGACCTTGGCATGAAATTTGAGTTGTGAAAGACAAGGAAATGAAGAATAAGGAACATGACATAGGACTTGAAAAAGTGTAAGA
>JARHVA010000571.1:1555000-1557500 GCA_037957365.1 Torreya grandis | reverse complement strand
AATCTTTTTTTACATCCAGTTTGGGTAATATTGCCTTATATCTCACTTCAATTTTGGTCAATTTTTGATCTTTCAACCATTAGATATGTGTTGGCTTCTCTATTAGGATTTGATGCTTTTTCATTGAATTTATCCCAAATTAATTTTTCAAGTTTGTTTAGATATTTCTCAAGATCTTCCCAAAAGGATTGAGCTAAAAGTGCAAAAGAGGAACTAGATGCAAAACATAGATTTGAAAGGTATTCCTTTTAGATGCTAAAATTATTTTTAGGTTGGTCATCTTTCTACTTCTTGCTAGAAAACTAAGCGCAAGTTGGTGTTATCATGGGGCAAGGAGGTTAATTCATAGCATTTAGTAGTTTTCCTAATCACCCTAAAGGTAAGGTCTCAGAGATGAATTTAGATAAGGCTACCCCATTGGTTAAATCTAATAATAAGGAAAAGTTAGCTAGTTCTAGTGGTAATAGTGTAAATAAGATTGGAGTGTCTAGAGGCAAACCCAAGGATGGAAAAGGAGAATTAAGTTTGGCTTCAGATGATTTGGGTAATGTAGAAGAATGGAAGGTGGTTAGAAGTAGGAAAAAAGGTAGACTCCTCCCTAACTCACCTTCTAGAGAGAAGAGTAACTATGGATATTCTATTTGATTAGATGGGTAATTAAGCTAGATTTTTGTAGTAAGTTGGTTTCTTGGCAATAAATTAGGCTATATGCCTTATAGGTTTTTAAATGTATTGTGGTTCTTTTTGAAAATATTATTGGGCTGGGTTTGATTGGTCAAATTTGGCTTAACATTTTTTAATGTTAAGCTAGATCACCTTTTTATCATAATCTATATATGGTGTAAGAGCATGAGACCCTTTAATTCTTGAGCATCGATAACAAAGAAGAAGATATATATGTGATATGAAAAATGAAGAAGTATACAATAAACATATGAATTACTTGGAAATATATTTCATAGAATGAAATGATGGCAAGATATGTAATCCATGACTACACAACACACAAGTAGAATTATTAATTATCATGAAGGGGGTGAGCTTAACTAGTGTAGAGTAGGTTTCCTTCATCTAGGGGTGAGTTTTACCAATGTAAAGGAGCGTTGTAATTCATATGATGGTTTAATTCTACTTTTGACCAGCCCAACCACATGAAATAGGGGAATTTTAGAGGATTTTGTGTGATTTTTAGAATCTTATTTTATTCAAACATTGATGATTAATCAATTTCCAATATGGATGCCACACATTCAGGGGTGACATGGTGCATTCAAAGGTGGAAATATGCCCTAAAAAAAGACATCAAGTGAATAATGACGTCAAGGGTTGTTCCATTAAGTGAGGTGATGTTGATGCTTATTCCATCAAGGGAGCAAATATATTTGTTGACAAAAACACTTGATGCTAACACACACTAAGTTTATGCATATTGGCTAAGCTAGCCCATATTAGAGAAGCTTCGATAAATTGGTTTCAAATTTATAGAGTAACTCATATTTTAATGGACTGATTTATCATTCATAATTATGAGTAGTAGTAGAATAATTCTGACCATGTATAATTTGGCTCCTTCTACTTGGTGGTTTGGCCAAATATTTTCTTCCTCTTAGAATTTCAGATAACTACTATCATTGCTACAATTTGGATTATGATTATTGCCAATGTAAGATTTTTCCAAACAAAGTGGCATATTCCATTAGATAAATATTTTGTTCCACTATAATATTGATCATACTTTCCTATTAAAGGAATTGGTTCAATTGAAATTCCAAGTGGATCTTCATTGTGTATTGTTTATAAATTTAGCGTGTTGAAAATCTTAAAAGCATAAGTTTTCCAATATTAAAGTCCCCAAATTTTTAGAAAAAAACATTTTTGGAATTAATTAAAATTTAACTATAATTATGAGTTATATATTGCTTCCTAGTTGAACTATTAGGCCCCTCTTCATGGAAAATTGAATCATTGGAAAATACATGAATTGATTTCAAATTTTTATAACTTATTATTATTTTATTCAATCCTTTTATGTTTAATGCTAGCCATGTTTGAGAGGGTTATGTCCTTTTATAAAAAGGAAAAATTTAATTTGTTTGTACTAATTTTTAAATAATTAATACATGTTTATAAAGATCATCCATATTCAGTTCACAACTTATCAAACAGAGCTTTTATCTTCCCCATTTCATTTTAGGAAGATATTAGGTTAGAAACACAATATAGTAAGAAATAATATGAGAATGGTAAGTAACAAATCATTTTTTCTTTATTCATGGTGACTTGATAGGGTACCCTAGAGCCAAATGCCTATAATATGTTTTTGACTTATTCTATCATGATGAAATTAAATAGAATGGATTTAGAATTAGAGATCATGAACATAATTTTTCCTATGGCATTACAAAATTTCTTCCTTTCCTAATGAATGATACATTTCTCATGGCCATGGCATTAGTTTAATGTTTCCAAATATTATTACTAAATAAATTTTGGTGGTGTT